>JANAVB010024002.1:0-27533 GCA_029216955.1 Iris pallida | reverse complement strand
GCCCGTCTCAATATACAATATACAATAAATAGTATTACCAGATACCGCTCCATGCCCGTGTGGCAGGTTTGCAGTATCTGTGGAGACCAGCCGGCCTGTCGGGTACTACTAGTCCCAAGAGGGCTGCCATGTAAGAACTCAGAAATCCATTCTCTCCATGCAATCATTATTTTTATTTAACTTAATAGTCTCTACGTTGAGTGAAATCCCATGCCGTGGATCATGGTCATTCGGAATGAGTACTTTAGTACGGGGTACGATATGCACAACTCTACAACGATGCCTGTGCGGTTAGGTTATAGGTCTTACATAGCGTAATACAACAATCCAAACTAACCACGGAACAATTATGCCTTAACCATAAAGTACACATGCTTCTTTTATAGTAGAATAAATAATTAATAAATTAAAGCCTGCATGTGCCTGTATGTCAATATTCAGGATCGGCCAATCGATTATAGTTCATACTTAATATGAACGTGTCTCATTCATTCATTTCAATAAGACGACTAGCCAGTCTCTTAGTTCCATCTAGGAACGCATGATCAATAATTAATCAAGATAACAATCAATGTTAATTAATGCCAAATTCGGAAAATAAACATTGGGAAATAAATAATGTTTGGAAAATAAAGAATCTCATGCGCTGTGAAAAATGATTGGGGAATAAATAAATCTCATGCACTGTGGGGAATGGTTGGGAAATAATATCATGCGCCTGAGGGAAATGATTTGGAAATAAATAATATCATGCGCTGCGCTGTGGGAAAGGTTGGGAAATAAATAATATCATGCGCCTGAGGGAAATGATTGGCTGTAGGAAATGAGATTTCATGCGCTGTGGGAATGCGGCTGTGAGAAATAAATATCATGCGCTGTGGAATAAGATTGGGAAATAAATAATCCATGCGCCTGAGGAATGAGATTGGGAAATAAATAATCTCATGCGCCTGAGGAATGAAATTGGGAAATAAATAATCTCATGCGCCTGAGGAATACGGCTGTGAGAAATAATATCATGCGCTGTGGAATAAGATTGGAAAATAAATAATTCATGCGCCTGAGAAATGAGATTGGGAAATAATAATCTCATGCGCCTGAGGAATGAAATTGGAAAATAAATAATCTCATGCGCCTGAGGAATGCGGCTGTGAGAAATAAATATCATGCGCTGTGGAATAAGATTGGGAAATAAATAATCCATGCGCCTGAAGAATGAGATTGGGAAATGAATAATCTCATGCGGCTGTGGGAAATAAATATCATGCGCTGAGGAATGAGATTGGGAAATAAATAATCTCATGCGCCTGAGGAATGCGGCTGTGAGAAATAAATATCATGCGCTGAGAAATGAGATTGGGAAATAAATAATCCATGCGCCGAGGAATGAGATTGGGAAATAAATAATCTCATGCGCCTGAGGAATAAGATTGGGAAATAAATAATCCATGCGCCTGAGAAATGAGATTGGGAAATAAATAATCTCATGCGCCTGAAGAATGAAGATTGATGCGCTGTGGGAATAAAGATTTCCATGCGCTGAGAAATGAAGATTTGATGCGCTGTGGGAATAAAGATTTCCATGCGCTGAGGAATGAAGATTTGATGCGCTGTGGGAATAAAGATTTTCATGCGCTGAGGAATGAAGATTTGATGCGCTGGGACTGTCCTTCTTCTCCGAATTTTCTGAGAACAGAACCATGGGAACCATGGAAGCCATTGCTTCCAAGCTTCATAAATCCTTCATCCCAAGTCCAAATATGGACTTCCATAGGTCAAAATTGGGTAGAACAAAATTCTCTACAACATGGAACCATCAAAACTTGAAGATAACAAAGTTTACTAGATCAAACCTAAGAAATCCGAAAATGTAACAAACTTAGATCTACGACAAATAAGCCATAGAAATTGAAAATGCTAAGTACTAAGAGACTTAAAATCAAATAGGAAAGATGATGGAACAATAAAAATAGGGATCCATCAAGAAGCAAGTTGGCACTTGCCTAGCTCTTCTAGGTTGGTGGAAGAGTTATGAGGAAGAAGAAGAGTAATGGTGAAGTAATGAAGAGAGAGAAGGAGATGGGCTTTAAATGGAAGGGTGTGGTAGGTGGGGGGTTTATTTCGGTTCATGATGAACCAACATAATTAAACCAATCTGAGCCGAACCCATAGCAAAGCTAAAGCAGAGTATAAAAGCAGAAAGTAGAGTGCAGAAATGAAATTGCAGGAAATTAATTAACATGAAATTAAAGGAATTTAAATACAGAGCAATACATGATAAATATAAAATATTTACATTTAAACAGTACATGTATTCTAAAAATACATATTCTGGGAATGGGAAGTGACATGTTTTTCTATGAGTTACATTAGATTATCTATTCCACTATACTATCCAAGTCCACCTCAAAAGATGATGTAACTAGTCTTAAAAATTTTGCTATCTATCACATTCGCTATGGGTTCCCTTTTTTGTCCCTAAGACTATTATCCGAATGATGGCTAGGTGTCGCGAGATGAGCAATAATCTTCGCTACGCGATAATCTTTCCTATCATATTTTAGCATTTTGAGATTGATTTGTCCTCTTGTGCTCATGGTTCTGAGCCCAAGCATCTGTAGCTCTCTCGTCGTAGTATCTTTGTCCCTTCTTCTCCTCCTACTGTACCACCTCCTCCACCTCAGACTTATTCTATGTCATTTGAGGGCCTCCGTCAGCATTTCGATAACATACGACATGTTCAACTGGATGAGCACAACTCATTGCGAGCATTTGTGACCAAGACATTGAGGGAACAAGATTTTTGTGATGTCATTCGATTTCAGGCCCTTACAAACTCCTTTATGGATTTGCGTTTCGCCTAGACTGGTTAGTATGCCAATTCTCTTCTATGAGATCCTACTGTCTCTGGTTACTGCTATGATGATAAGACCGTTTATCACTACTTCAACCCCGACAATGCATATGATTGGTACCGTGGTTCTGGTGCTACTTTACATCCATCTCATGGAGCTGATACTTCTGATGCTGGTCCTTCCGAACATGGTGCTGATGATGATCGTGCTGACGATGATTCTGTTTAGATGAGGACTTGATCCAGATCTACAATGTTTGTTTAGATGTTATCTTTTTAGAATCTATTTATGTCTATGTGTTCTTGAAATGTTCCTATATTCTAAGATAGTATTACCTTTCTTTTATTCACTTTTATGACTATTTGAGATGCTGAGTTTGTTGTTTGAAACTCTTTTTATTATTATGTATTTTAATTTTAATACTTATTGTCTCTTTTGGTATGCATTTATGTTTAGCGTTATCTTTTAACTACAGCTTTAAATCATAAACTGCCTGTGAAATTTATATATTTTTTCTTTATATTATCTCTATGTTTCTTTACTGTTTGTTTCTAAGCATAAATTGCAGGGGGCGGGTGGTGGGTGGGGGGGGGGGTTTATCTCTTTGCAAATATTTTGCTAAGTGACAACGGGAGAGCAAAGGATCTAACATCTTTTTCAGGATATTTGTTAAGAGGAGACAGTGCAGTATAGTACCAAACACACGTACATACGTTTTAATTTTTTAAAAATGAAGATCAAGATGTTATATCGATCAAGGTTTATCAATTATCAAAATAGGAGAGACTGTTGGCCCATTGGTCATGGTTGAACCGAATTTTAATAATTGATCTAACCATGTCTCGATATAAGGGCTACTTGGACGAACAGTGACAACCTGTGCCTGCTACCATTCAAAACTTTGGAACTTGGAGCTGTATTTGTTTTCGCATATGTATTCTAAGTATCAATATACTTTTACATTTTATTGAGTCTAGGAATATATTGTAAACCACGTCATACTAGCAAATAGGCTACCCAAGAAACATTTTCAAAATATCATTTTAGTTTTAAAAACAAGCCCACGCATAAAGCCTAAACTACCTCCTACCTTGCTTGACCTTTCAAAAGCCCAAAATCTGAGCTGCCAACCCAAATTAAACTAATTCTGGACCAGCAGAATTCGACACGAATTTGCCCCAAATTTGGCCTGATTTTGGCTGTCCTGAATGTTCGATTTTAAACTCAGTCTTCTCGTAGTTACAGATGCAACGGCTATATGCCGAGATTCTCTTATAGAATTCTGCCCAAATTTTTCCTATGGAAATCCTATAAATAGAGAAAAATTCTACCATTTCAACTCACTCATTCACTTTCATATCTCTTCTCTCTAAGCTTACTACGATCTTCTAAAGTCCCACTAAGCTTTCTATTTCAAATACCAAGCCAGTTACAATCTTCTAGTCGATTTGCTAGTGTGGTATGGTCCAGAAGTTCAGAGTGATTATAATCAAGAGGCTTGACAGAAGTGAGATACTTAACAATTAAAGTTGGTCAAGTGCTTCGGATCAAAGCTCGCGTTTGTAGAAGTTGCAAGGACTTCGTATGAAAACTTGTGATTTTTCCATAGTGGATTTCAACCGGGAGTTAGAGTTCTCTTGACTGGATTAGTCCTCACAAGAGAGAGAGGAGACCAGTATACATTTTGTTCCTACAATCACCTTTACTCTTTGTACTTTACCTTTACTTACTTATATCTGTGATATATTTATGTTATCTTGTTTCTAACAATTTTTTAATAGCTAATATTCTACTGACTACTCTATTCACCCCCTTTAGAATATATCGCTTTACATTTTGTTCTTACAATCACTAGGTCCTTAGGAGACATAGCAAGGTACAGAAAAAACATGCCAAGTAACAGTAAAAAGAATATCTATATAATGAAGGGTAACTACCATAACCATCTAGTGCAAACTGAAGTTGAGGACAATCCTATATAATACCAAGTCCAGCTGTACAAACAATACCTATGGCACCGTGCTATGATACCGATGGGCGAACAATCAATCAATACCATATCTCAACTACAGAGAATATGTCAATACACAAGTAAACATACCCCACACATGGAAGCATAACCACAAGTCTAGACGGTCGGATATTTCGGTAGAGACCTCCCCACCCCATGTTCTAAAACTATCCAGTCAAGTCAAGTATGAATTATATACCAGTAACAAATCATACGAGCTAGTACTACATTCTATCACAGAGTCCATAGCCACGAATAACTTATATCAGACTCTGTATCATATCATCATCATCTATCGTGTCCGTGTCCTGTGGTCCATCGTATCAATGGACACGAATTTAACATATCGTCATGCTTAGTGTCGATACTTGATATCTATAAATAGACATCGGCACCCGAATATTATTCGGACGCTAAGTACCAACTATTCCTACGTCGTGATATATACGAAGATAGAAACGAGAGAACAAAGCGAAGAAAGGAACATATACTGAAAACTTGGCAATGTACACTTGCTTGTAGCCTCTGACAACGTGTATGTCTGACCAACTCCAAACTCCTCGCTACTCTCGTCACATCCACCTATAATAAATATTCTATTATTAATAACTCATTTCCACTTACCTTATATAGACCTTAATAATATATTTATACAAAACTAGTCATATTGACTACTCTACTTAATATAACATATATATAATATTAAATCTAACTATAAAAGTAATATTATTAACATAAAAATCACACTTTTAATTCTAGAAACATATTTATAAATATTCTATAATAATAATTAATATATTTTATTCATAGAAAAATATGTGTACAAGTATTGTATCGATTCTACATCAATATGCATATACTCTTTCATGGTCTAGTTCCCGAAATGATAATTTTTGATAAATAATAATTCTAAAAATACTATTAATTATGTAAAAATAGGTTTTTCTATCAAAACATGCACAAAATTATTTTGGTAATGGTATACGAAGTTTCGAATCAATCGGACAAGTAGAACTCATAAATTTTGGTATTTCAATAATACGGTAAAATGTTCGAATTTGTAATAAATAACAAACGAAACCAAAATGCTGCAAAAGTATATCCGTTGGAAAGCTTATAGAAAGTCTAGTTTCTAATTAAAAATATAGGAAGGGTAGAATTGGTCTAAAAGTGGTCGTAAACTTACACAAAATAGAACTAAACTATTTTGGACACTGTTTCGTAGAACGGACGTCCCGACCAAACCGTTTGAAACTGTGTGGATGACCAATTGTACATGAATATACTCACACACACAAATATATACACACACACACACAAATATATATATATATATATATTATATATTTCTATTAGTTTGTGTTTCATGAAAATGAGCCAGAAAGTACATGAAAACCTAGATACAAAATAGCATACCTGTTGGAATGAATTCAGACTTGGATCCCAAATTTTGATTGATTTGTAGGACTATATTGATGTACTAGGAGGTATTATAAACATATAGAAGTTGATAAGATGGAAGAGGATCGCATTAGCTTTCCAAAAAATATTCATGGAGCATTACGAAAGGTCGAAAAGGGGTCGAAACTGCTGCTACGACTGAAAGTGGTCGGCGGGTGTATAGGCTGAAGGAATTTTGGAATTATGAGGATTGAGGGGGGTTGGTGTGTTTGCCATAAAAAATCAAAGACATGTATTACAAAACACTGAAATTGATTGCAAACTCGCTTGTACAAAGAAAAGCCTAGAAAGAAATCCTAGGAAACAATCTAAGTACAATTGTTTAGTTTTGATTCTGGGGGATGACGGTGGAGGCTCAGAAAAGTGCTATCAACTCTGTCTTACTCCGTGGACTATCTGACGCAGTCTTTAGATCTTGAAGAAATTGTTTTCTTGAAGGTTGCCAGCCTTTTACAGGGGTGTGGCACCGTGCTATTTATAGTGGTATGTATACTGAGCCGCATAGATGGCCTGTGACCACATGGCAAACTAGCACGTGAAGACCCGCTCTTTGGCTGCCATATGTCGATTTGTTAGGATTTTGTTGCAGAAAATTTGGGTAGTTAAGACTTGGTCAGCCTGCCACGTGTTCTGTCGTATGAATCATTTTGAGCCGCATGAGTTTCTCTTTTTTCGACCATGTGGGGCCGCATGAGACTCATGCGGCTTAAGTCGTAAACTTCCTTAGCCCGCATACAGCTTAAGGATTTTAAGCGGCATAGATTCTGTATTTTGGCCGCATAAAGCTCATGCGGCTTGGGTCGCAGTCGCCTTTGGCCGTATGAAGTTAGGAGACTTTGGGGTCGCATATGTCTGAGCCGCATAAGGTTCATGCGGCTTAGGTGACACTCCTTCTGGCCGCATGAAAAGCGTATAAACCCTATTTTTGGTGACGTCTCATGTCTTATCTTTTTTGTCAAAGTGTCAGAGCTGTCATTTTTCTCAGTTTTGACAGAACTTGTCAGCTTTATCAGACGAACTGATCCTCTTAGCCGTATATCTTTCTTCTGCAGTAGGTTGTCGACGGGGCGCATAAGGCATTGAATCTGTCATGCGGCTTTCCTTTATATGGACCTGTTTGGCCTAAAGTATATATGCAGCAATTTATGATCCGCATGAACCCCCATATTTTCCATACTTCTACAAGACCTCCTTCAAAGTTTTCAAATTACAAATTTGGAATACTTTGAATAAGAAGCATAGAAATATGTCAAGCTGCAGGGAGTCTTCAAGTCATAGAGAATTTTTGAGCCGTAGAGAGATCTCGTGCCGCAGGGAAATACTGAGCCGCAGGGAAATCTCGAGCCGCAGAGAAAACTATAATGTCTGTGGTTCGTATTACGTATTTTGGAATACGTGTATGTATTTTATCTTGTATTGCATGATTTCTTGCTTAGCTTCCTTCCTGGCTTGGTTTATTCTTGGTTCGGGTTGGCTTGGTTCGGTTTGGGATTGCTATTGGTTCATCATGGACCAAGGGTGAACCCCCTACCTACCACCACCACTACCATTTATTAACCCCATTCTTCCTTCTCTCTCTTCATTACTCTTCTTCCTTCCTCCATTAATTTTTCACCTACCAGAAAGAGAGAGAGAGAGAGAGGTCTAGGCAAGTACAACTTGCTTCATAGAGGAACTCCAATTTTATTGCTTTATTCTCTTCCTTATAGCATTTTAACTTACTTTAATACTTGGCATTTCCACTTTCCATGGCTAGATTCTTGTAGATCTAAGTTTACTTTACTTTCAGAATTCTTGAGTTTTGATCTACTTAACCTTGTTATTTCTGAGTTTTGATGGTTCTATGTTGTAGAGCATTTCGTTCTGCCCCGTTTTGACCTATGGAAGTTCGGGTTTGGGCTCCAGATGATGGAGTTATGGAGCTTGAGAACTTGGTTCTCATGGTATTCTTCTCGGAATTTTGGAGAAGATGAACTGTGCTTGACTTGACCGCATGAATATTTCATGCGGCAAGTGTTCTCTTCAGCCGTATGACTGGAAGTACTTTGAGCCGCATGAGGGCCGAACTCATCTAGCCGCATAAGCCTACTTCTTCTCTTGACCGCCTGAACACCCTTAGCCGCATGGCAGCACATGACCGCATGAACCTTCATGCGACGGGTCTTCCAGCCGCATAGGCTTCGGCCTTCTTCCCAGCCGCATGGACTCCGTCTACCTGCAGCCGCATATGCTCGTGATTATTCAGCCGCATGTTGGCCCACTTTCTGAGAGCCGCATGGAACTCGCTCGACCCCAGCCGCATAAGCTCCGCTCCTCTTGAGCCGCATAGACTTGCTTCCCGCTAGCCGCATGAGAACTTCTTCCCGAGCCGCATGGACCTGCTTCCCGCTTGCCGCATGAGGCTCAACTTCTTAAGCCGCATGCAACCCACTTGCTCTCAGCCGCAGGAACCCTTCCCCCTGCAGCCGCATAATACTCCACTCTTCCCGCTAGCCGCATATGCCTCCTTCTCCCTGAACCGTATGAGCTTTGGACCATGAGCCGCATGGGCTATTCCACCCTCAGCCGTATGAGCTGTCCCCGCATGGATTCTCTCCTTGGCCGCATGTGCCCGAGCCGCATGGCTTTCTATAGACTGTATTCTATGTTTTATTACTTGATTATTACAGTTAATTCATGTCTTGTAACCTCAGCATAGCTTGGATCTCCTGATTGAATGCTTGCACTATGATGCCTTGCCCATGTACCTGAACACGAATGTGACCCGTCGTGGTGTACTCCTGACAAGTGAACATAACATGACCTGATAGTGGTCCGTCGTGGCGCACTCTTGACCAGTATACTTGACATGATAACCTGACATGATATATCTTGATAAGCTGTTGTGACGGCTACCTGACATGACATGACCTGTATAATTAACCTGGACACCGTGGGCGATTGTGCTTATACAATTAATCCAGTCCTGTCTTACATCATATCTAGGAGGGGACTCCTGAGTACCACGGTCAGGAGTACCTACTGAAATGGACTAAGGCTAATAACTAGATTAATACATTAGTCATAAAGAGATCTCCCAGCTACAGGCAATCCAGTTACATGGGCGCGCCTGGGATCTGTAGCCTGCCGTCGAGTAGGGCACATTTCCAGCATACTGTCATGTGTTACACCCTTCAAGCTACCTAAGGGTACATACGTTTCCTGGACTATGTACCCACCTGAATTCAACCCTAATCTTTCGACCTGGGTAACCTGGATGGTCTGTAGGGCTTGTGGCTGTAGAATAATCTCACTGCATCTTGCTAGTAACTAGGCCTGTGATAACCCTAGTTAGTTAAAATATCAAGCCATAATTCTTGCTTGGCCGTGAAATAATTGGATGGAGTCTAACCAAGTCTAGTCTTGTCCTGATTCTGTTCCGGATTACTGCATGACCTGAATGCCTGTATTTATTTTACCGATAAATTGTGAGAATTCCAAGTTCGGTTCAGACGAAGGATTACAACCCCGGTCCTTGTTTGGTTTACGGGTTGTAACCTAGCTATCTGAATAGTTCCATGGTTATCTCATCGTATATCACCCTATGATGATTTTCTTAACTCCTGTCTTATTTATTACCTTATTACTATTGTGCTAATTGTTGGTTTTAGTTCCTAAGTGAAGCTTCCTTTGTGGTACTTGCTCTTTCTGGGGTCTGACCTAGCTGATTTTGTATGGCCAGATTTCGGAGCAGCTCCAGAAGATCTACCGACTTTCCAGCCCGATGGTGGCGACTAGGCGTAACCAGGGCAACGAGTGGGTTATTTTTGGATCTTCCACTCTATTGTAAAAATATTCTTTTAAGGAATTTAGCCGACGAGCACCTGTTTAGCTCGATTGTACTTACTTACTGTCTGCCTACGGACTGTAACATGATTGACAGATCCTAGGGTTGATCATGTATGACTAAACTCTTGCTAGTCCTAACATTTTGTAACGACTAGCTTCATGATCAGCTGAATATGTAATATTTGGGACGCCTTATTATTGTATATTTAATGATCATACATCTTGTGACTTTACTTACTTGCTTGTGATTGAGACACTAGGCTTGTTCATGACCATAGAGACTGTTGGCTTGTAGTAAACCCTCATGTATCTAGACAGCCATGACCGTATAGCGAGATGGAATCCATTTCTTATACGTAGCTGGCTATGTCTGCCCCCGGTCTCCAGTATTCTGGTTCTGGGGCGTGACATGGTTTAAGTGGTGGCCCATGCAGGTCTTGTAAATCAAGATATGTGAGGGTTTACCGAATAGATGTCTCAATCAGTATTCGCCCTTGATCTCTGCTCGTATCTTCTGAATCCCTAGATTCTTGTCCTGATCATATGCTTGTATCGTTGATATGTCTTGGTCCTTCCTTATTGTTCTCCATGTCGTCTTCTTCAGCGGCATTATTCCTAGACCTGCCGGTCAGCAAGGCGGAGCACTTCCTGCGGATCAGCAGCAACCTAGAGATCAAGCCCAGCATTCCGGAGTAGCCTCCAGAGTCGTGCCTTCTGACGGAGAGCCACCAGTCCAGCCAGTTCAGCCTGTCGAGCCTGATGATGGCACTTTGGTAGGACTCGTCAGGACCTTGATAGCTTCCCAAGATCGTTGTGGAGATGCCTTGCACCAGGCAGTGACGGATGCTCTGACCAGAGGAGGTCATCAGGGTAACAACGCGGCCAACAACTTCAAGCGCTTGAACCCTCCCTTCTTCGACGGTGGTGAAGATGCTATCACCGCAGATGCTTGGCTTCAGGACACATAGGTGATTCTAGAAGCAGCCAGGACCCCAGAGAACGAGAAGGTAGCCGTGGTGTGCCTGCAGTTGCTAGATCTTGCCCGCAGCTGGTGGGCAGCTCAGGCCGTTGGATTAGCAGCACCCATTTCTTGGGCAGTATTCAGAGAGAGATTCCAGACCAAGTATTTTGATGCTATAGCTCGGTACGATCTACAGACGAGGTTCACCAATCTGAAGCAGATGGGCAGGACGGTCAACGTATATGCAGCCGAGTTTTCGAGACTCAGTCGGTTTGCTCCCACCTTGGTGGCAACCGAGTATGATAGAGCCCAGCGATTTCAGCAAGGGCTTTACCTGGAGATTCTGTTGGCAGTTGAGCAGTTTTGAGCATCAGACTTTTGATGCAGTCTTGAGAGCAGCTAGAAGGCATGAGTATACCTGCCAGAGGATTGTGGATAGGGCCGGAGGTCGGAAGAGATCCCACGGCCACATGAATCAGTCTTCAGCCCCAGCCCCGACAGCCAGGGCTTTGACTATTGGATCTCCGAGGCGGGCGGCCTCAGTAACGTCGGTTCAGCATTCAGCCCCGACGTACCCTCAACAGCAGCAGAAGCAGAAGCAGTCTTCCGCAGTGGGATGTTCTCATTGTGGAAAGCCAGGCCATATGGTAGCAGAGTGCCACAGGGCACAGGGATCGTGTCTGGCTTGTGGAGCAACAGACCATAAGGTTAGATCTTGCCCGAATAGGGGTGGTTCATCATCGTCCAACCTTTCTAGCTCTTTCGGTGAGAGGACCAGCTCCGGTCCAGCAGCAGCAGCAGTATCCATTACCGAGGCCCTTGCCGCCTCAGTCCCAGGTATTCTAGCAGCAGAACCTCCAGCAGCATACTCAGGCCCAAGTCTTGAGTCAGAATAGGCAACGAGGGTTTCAACAGAGGGGACCAGCACCCCGAGGGCATGGTCAGGCTATGGTGATGACCGCAGAGGAAGGATTGGCACCATGAGAGGTAGTGGCAGGTACTATTCTCGTCAACTCCTTTCCAGCTTCAGCTTTATTTGATTCTGGTGCATCGCATTCTTTATGTCTACACGATTCGCGACACGGATAGGATTGGAGCCCGAGTCATTATCCGTAAGGCTCAATATACTTACTGGTAACGGACTTGTGGGAGTCGATAGGGTATTTTCCTCGTGTCGGATCGTAGTTAGCGGTAGAGAATTTCCCGTTAGATTGATAGAGTTCCCGATGGCCGACTATGATCTTGTCCTAGGGATGGATTGGTTGAGGAACCAGTATGCTAGAATAGACTGCCATATTGGTAGGGTTATTTTTAGCATTCCAGGCGAGCCAGAGTTTTCCTTTTCCCGAGGCGAGGTTGAGCCTTCTCCTCCAGTATTGCGGATGTCAGTAGCAGCAGTGCAGTTGCCCCGGATAGTCGAAGAGTTTCTAAATGTTTTTCCAGAAGAGCTTCCAGGTATGTCGCCAGAGCGGGAGATCGAGTTCACTATCGACTTGATTCCCGGAATAGCTCCAATGTCAGAGAGAGACTACAGGATGGCACCTTCAGAGTTGGAGATATTGTACAAGATGATTGAAGAACTTCGAACCAAGGGATTCACTCGTGCTAGTGGATCGCCTTGGGGAGCCCCGATGCTTCTTGTGAAAAAGAAGGACGGTACGTCCAGGTTATGTGTTGATTATCGTACGTTAAACTCAGTGACAATCAAGAACAGATACCCTCTTCCGAGGATAGATGACTTGTTTGATCAGCTCAAAGGGGCAGCAGTATTCTCGAAGATCGACTTGCACTCAGGATATCACCAGATCAGAGTCAGAGAGCAGGACATTCCGAAGACAGCTTTTAGATCAAGGTATGGGCTTTGGGAGTTCCTAGTGATGCCATTTCGAGCGACCAATGTGCCGGCAGTATTCATAGATCTCATGAATCGCATCTTCATGCCTTATTTGGATTAGTTTATGATTGTGTTTCTGGATGACATCCTGGTCTACAGCAAGAGCGAGGAGGAGCATGAGTTGCATCTCCGCGTGGTTCTTCAGATTCTCAGGGAGCACCAGTTGTATGCCAAGTTCAGTAAATGCGAGTTCTGGCTCGATCACATTTCGTACTTGGGTCATATCATCACCAGAGGAGGAGTAGAAGTGGATCTCCAGAAGATTGTGGCTATTGAGTCATGGCTAGTGCCCAGCTCAGTTGCAGAGGTTCGCAGCTTTCTTGGATTGGCCGGCTACTACCAGCGGTTTGTTTCAGATTTTGCTCGGGTTTCAGCGCCATTGACCCAATTGACCCACAAGGACATGCAGTTTGCTTGGACAGCAGAGTGCCAGGATTCATTCGAGAAGTTGAAGCGAGGCTTGATGACGGCTCCCATTCTCGCACTTCCAGATGGAATCGGAGGATTCTCCGTATATTGTGATGGTTCGGGCAGAGGTTTAGGATGTGTTCTGATGCAGCATGGGAAGGTAATAGCTTATGCATCACGGCAACTTCGTGACCATGAAAGGAATTACCCAACCCATGACTTAGAGCTGGCAGCAGTAGTGTTTGCACTTAAGTTGTGGAGGCACTACTTGTACGGAGATAAGGTGGAGATTTTCACCGACCATAAGAGCCTGAAGTATGTTTTCACCCAGAAGGATCTTAATATGCGTCAGAGGAGGTGGCTGGAGCTTCTTATGGATTATGATGTCATCTTGCAGTATCACCCCGGGAAGGCCAACGTTGTTGCAGATGCATTGAGCTGGAGAGCCGGAGTTTATTTCCTAACAGCGCAACCAAAACTGTTAGCAGATCTTCAAAAGATGGGTATTGAATTTGTTCTCCCTTCCAGTGTAGCATTGATGGCCAGCATGCAAGTTCAGTCCACTATAGTCGAGAGGATCCGGATGGCGCAGTCAGCAGATTCCAAGCTTCAGCAGCTCAGGACAGAGTGTGAAACGGGACAAAGACCAGAATTATGCATTCATGAAGACGGTACACTTAGGCATGGTAAGCGTCTTTGTGTACCCAGTGGAGATATCAGACAGGAAATCATGACAGAGGCTCACAGTTCTCAGTATTCCATTCATCCTGGTGGTACGAAGATGTACCATGATATCCGTCAGCACTTTTGGTGGAATGGCATGAAGAGGAAGATAGCCCGGGTTGTCTTTTGTTGTTTAGTCTGTCAACAAGTTAAGGCTGAACATCAGAGGCCTGCTGGACTTCTTCAGCCCTTGCCGATTCCAGAATAGAAATGGGAACATGTGACCATAGATTTTGTGATCGGATTGCCTAGATCCCCAGCTAGTCGAGATGCTATTTGGGTTATAGTTGATCGGCTCACGAAGGTGGCTCACTTCCTCCCGTTCAGAGTCGGCCAGTCGACGGCTCAGCTAGCGGAGATGTACCTCAGGCAGATTGTCAGGTTACACGGAGTGCCAGTCAGTATCACCTCGGACCGAGATTCCAGATTTACGTCGTACTTTTGGCGTAGCCTGCAAGAGATTTTGGGAACTCATCTCCAGTTCAGTTCAGCATATCATCCGCAGACATATGGTCAGTCGGAGCGTACGATCCAGACTCTTGAAGACATGTTACGGTCCTGTATACTTGACTTCGGTGGTTCGTAGGAAGATCACCTGCACCTGGTGGAGTTCTTGTACAACAACAGCTTCCAAGCCAGCATCCAGATGGCACCGTTCGAGGCACTGTATGGTAAGAAGTGCAGATCCCCACTAGCATGGGATGATGTCGGAGAGAGGCAGATGCTCGGTCCAGAAATGATTGCCCAGATAGTTGAAGTGGTCAGAAGAGTCAGAGATCATCTTCGAGTTGCCCAAGATCGCCAGCGCCATTGGACCGATTTTCATCGGCGCCCTCTCGAGTTTTCTGTCGGTGACCATGTATTTCTAAGGATTTTGCCTAACCGTGGCGTCATTCGTTTCGGCACACGGGGAAAGCTTAGTCCTAGGTATATAGGGCCATTTGACATTCTGGAGCGAGTAGGAGATGTATCCTATCGTCTCGCTCTTCCGCCGTCGCTAAGCGAGGTGCATGACGTGTTCCATGTATCCCAATTACGACGATATATCCCGGACCCGAGCCACGTCCTGGATCATTCGGAATTGGTTGTTGGTACCAACCTTTCGTATGAGGAGAGGCCCGTGTCTATATTGGACCAGAGAGAGAAGATACTCAAGAACAAGACTATCAAGTTAGTCCGAGTTGCTTGGGGTCATCACTCTTTGGATGAGTTAACGTAGGAGCGTGAGGATGATATCGGCTTGTTTGACTCATGAGGTATAATGTCTTCCTTATGCCTCATGCCTTCGATTCCTTGCTTGAATGAGTGATTTCCTGCCTAGTTATAGCTTCCTTGTGATTAATATAGCTTGTTCTCGTCTCTCTAGCCTCTTAATTAAATTCCGAGGACGGAATTCTTTTAAGGTGGGTAGAGTTGTAATGCCTGTGGTTCGTATTACGTATTTTGGAATACGTGTACGTATTTTATCTTGTATTGCAAGATTTCTTGCTTAGCTTCCTTCCTGGCTTTGTTTATTCTTGGTTCGGGTTGGCTTGGTTCGGTTTGGGATTGCTATTGGTTCATCATGGACCAAGGGTGAACCCCCTACCTACCACCACCACTACCATTTATTAACCCCATTCTTCCTTCTCTCTCTTCATTTCTCTTCTTTCTTCCTCCATTAATTCTTCACCTACCAGAGAGAGAGAGAGAGGTCTAGGCAAGTGCAACTTGCTTCATGGAGAAACTCTAATTTTATTGCTTCATTGTCTTCCTTACAGCATTTGAACTTACTTTAATACTTGGCATTTCCACTTTTCATGGCTAAATTCTTGTAGATCTAAGTTTACTTTATTTTTAGAATTCTTGAGTTTTGATCTACTTAACCTTGTTATTTCTGAGTTTTGATGGTTCTATGTTGTAGAGCATTTCGTTCTGCCCCGTTTTGACCTATGGAAGTTCGGGTTTGGGCTCCGGATGATGGAGTTATGGAGGTTCAGAACTTGGCTCTCATGGTGTTCTTCTTCTCGGAATTTTGGAGAAGATGAACTGTGTTTGACTTGAACGCATGAATATTTCATGCGGCAAGTGTTCTCTTCAGCCGCATGACTAGAAGTACTTTGAGCCGCATGAGGGCCGAACTCATCTAGCCGCATAAGCCTACTTCTTCTCTTCACCGCCTGAACACCCTTAGCCGCATGGCAGCACTTGACCGCATGAACCTTCATGTGGCGGGTCTTCCAGCCGCATAGGCTTCGGCCTTCTTTCCAGCCGCATGGACTCCGTCTACCTGCAGCCATTCAGCCGCATGTGGACCCACTTTCTGAGAGCCGCATGGAACTCGCTCGACCCCAGCCGCGTAAGCTCCGCTCCTCTTGAGTCGCATAGACTTGCTTCCCGCTGGCCGCATGAGAACTTCTTCCCGAGCCGCATGGACCTGCTTCCCGCTTGCCGCATGAGGCTCAACTTCTTGAGCCGCATGCAATCCACTTGCTCTCAGCCGCAGGAACCCTTCCCCCCTGCAGCCGCATAATACTTCACTCTTCCCGCTAGCCGTATATGCCTCCTTCTTTCTGAACCGCATGAGCTTTGGACCCTGAGCCGCATGGGCTGTTCCACCCTCAGCCGCATGAGCTGCCCCCGCATGGATTCTCTCCTTGGTCGTATGTGCCCGAGCCGCATGGCTTTCTATAGACTGTATTCTATGTTTTATTACTTGATTATTACTGTTAATTCATGTCTTGTAACCTCAACATAGCTTGGATCTCCTGATTGAATGCTTGCACTATGATGCCTTGCCCATGTACCTGAACACGAAAGTGACCCGTCGTGGTGCACTCCTGACAAGTAAACATGACATGACCTGATAGTGGCTCGTCGTGGCGCACTCCTGACTAGTACACTTGACATGATAACCTGACATAATATATCTTGATAAGCTGTTGCGACGGCTACCTGACATGACATGACCTGTATAATTAACCTGGACACCGTGGGCGATTGTGCTTGTACAATTAATCCAGTCCCGTCTTGTACCATGTCTAGGAGGGGACTCCTGAGTACCACGGTCAGGAGTACCTACTGAAATGGACTAAGGCTAATAACTAGATTAATATATTAGTCATAAAGAGATCTCCCAGCTACAGGCAATCCCGTTGTCACGACCCGCGCCCTAGAGTTAGGGCACGAGAACGTAACAACGCCCAGCCTACGTCGCAGCGTCGGTGGTAGTACGCTGTCCTAGGTCTCAATGCATCTAACAGTATAAGACTAAACAGTTTATACTCCCCGAATGGGATGACATAGCAGATACCATCTCAATCACATCTAAGGTAGAGCATGATAAAGATAGATAAAAAATGAAACCGAAAATAAATACAGGAGATAGAAGTCTAAGTGTCTAAGATACATAAACCCAGAAATACATTTCAAACTCAAATACAGTAATCCACAAAGTAAATACAACTCCAGATAGAAGAAATACCATCTAAACAACCTCTAATGTGTCTCCTCTAGGCTAGCAGGCAATCCCAGGCTATCTGTAAAATTTATCAACATGTCCAGTCAGGACAGGAGCGAGCACATTACATCTCAACAGTTCATAGCAAGTTAGAAAATATAATCATGCAGTAAAGTAAGATACAGGTACTGAAAGAAATGCTGTATGTAAACAGAGAGAGAGAGAGCTGTAACAGAAATATCTACTATAAATAAAGAACTAACATATGGCTAGTGAGTCAGAGTACAATATAGACATGTAAATGGCATAGGAGATTCTGATGCTACACTATGGAAGAGATTCTGATGCTACACTACTTGGGTATTATTCACATGTCCATTTCTACTCCCCCGTACCCCCAATCAATACACAAGGATCTAGCCAGGTTATGTTATATGATGCTATATAACAGCCCCCAAAGGTGATAGACCCCGAAGGTGATAGACCCCGAAGGTGATACATAGTAGTCCCATAAATGGGATAAGGATTCTAGGAAGACTCTACGATCATAAGAGTATATGTCGTAAGTGATCAAAGAACCAATGAAGCATAGTGATACGCCATGTAAGTGAAATGCACAGAACATGTAGTACCCGATGCTCCCTAAGGATAACATCTTAAGAAAGGATCCATATAGTACCAATCTGTGTGACCAACGTGACAGTACAAGTAAAGTATTCTACAGCAGAAAATAATTCTAAGCATGATATGAAATGATCAGAGAATGTACTCGTCTCGATAACCTGAACAGCTGATAAGTATAGGAGGGTCCCACTGAAGCCACAGAGTCCTATTTAAAGCAACACAGGTTACAAGGTGTTCAAGTTGTAATAAATGAATCTCTATAATCAATCTACATTATTCTAGGTTCTTCTAAGTCAAAACAACTCTAGGTCGACTCCGGTCAATAATCTAGTCAAACTAGGTCAAGTGTTGACTTACAGTTGACTTTGGGTCAACTGGTCAACTCTGGTCAAACAGGGTCAATTCTAGTCTAATATAAAGTGTACTTCGTTATTTGTACGTCGAAACTTACGACACGCAAATCGAGATAAGAAGATTATCGGTAAGGTTGATAATCTTATTATAGTGATCCACGTGTCCAACTTGTCAATTTCAGCGATGTGAGATCACTGGAATTGGCTGATCTCAGTTTCGTTGTACTAATCCCGAAATACGGACGTTATATGAATTAATTATTAATTAATTATAAAAAGGTCAAACTCAGAGAAATTATCAACAAACATTGTCGGACGATGAAATAATTATCGCCAACGTGTCCAGAATGGTCAAATTAGCTAGGATATCCTACCCAACGGTCCAATTTGGACACAAGGACAAAACGGTAATTTCGGATCAAACGGTGTCCGTGTCGGAGCCGTTTTGCACCGAAAAACGTGCAAGAAAATAAGTCTATAAAATATAACAAATTATATGTCCACGTAACCAGAATGACGATACGAACCCAACGGTATCTCCAGAATTGGATTCCGTTGACCCGATCTCAATTTGGCCCGTTGACCAGAACATGGAATTTCGGTTTGCACGGAAATGCGTGCCGGAGCCAAAGTTCTCAAAACTCAGCAAACTACCTGTCAACGAGTCCAGAATGATGATACGAACTCAACGGTATCTCCGGAATTGGATTCCGATGAGCCGATCTCAAAATGACCCGTTGACCCGGATATTGGTATCCGACTTGCACCGAAATACGTGCCGGATCCAATGTCCACCAAAACCTAGCAAATTATATGTCAACGAGTCCGGAATGATGATACGAACTCAACGGTATATCCGGAATTGGATTCCGATGAGTCGGCGTCAAAAAGTCTCGTTGACCCAGAAAGTGGGACCCGCTTTGCACCGAAATGCGTACCCGGGCCCACGTTCTCCAAATCGAACAAATTTTATATGAAAATATGCCAGAATGATGCCACAAGTCTAATGGTGGTGTCAGAAATAAAATCTGGAGTCCCGTGTTCAAAAATAGAATTTTACAAGTTGGAAATTACGAATTCGGATGATCAAATTTGGCGTCGAATTCAACCAATCAAACAAGCTCACAATGAAACGAAACTGGAGGGGTAGTAAGAGGGTTATACCAGCTTCGCACCAGAACTAGTAGCACGCCAAACGGAGCTGCGGTGGAGGAGATACAAGCTGACGAAGTTGGCCCCACGAAACTGTCCAAATTTAATACAATTTAAACGGTCAACTTGGTGGCCGGTTTTCATGTATCAAACGATAAAATTAACGGACGAAAATTGACAGGGATGAAGGTGGATATACCGAGATTATGACGGAGTGAAGAAATCGCCGATCCAACGGTCGGATCTTCGAGAAAACGTGCACGAAGTCGCTGCGACGGAGCGCCAAAACGAACTCGATCCTGCGCGCTTCACGACGGGACGTCGTGCAAAACGCACGAATCGCCTCGATGGCGCGTCCCGGAAGATGGTGGCCATCAGGGAACTTCTCGTCAGAGCTCGTAGGAGGATGGGGGGTGCCCACGGCGGCGCAACGGCCGGCGGCGGCGGCCAGCGCTGCCCGCGCTCGTGCGCGGCCGACCATGTACGCTGTTGTGCGCGCTGCGGGCTGTGTGCACTGCTGCGACGGCGTGGCCGTGCTCGGCCAGCGAGGGCACGTCGGGATGGCCAGGCTCCGGTGCACGGCGGCGCGGAGGCGGAGAAGGAGTGGTACGGGTGGTCGCGGTTGTGGAGGATGGTGAAGGATGATGATGGAGGAGGAGGAAGAAGGAGGAGGAGAGAAGGAGGGGAGTGCGCGGGCTCGACCTGGGTGGCCGGCGGCAAGGCCACGTCAGAGTGGGGTGGTCGAGCATGGGGATGAGGGTGGTCGAGCATGTTGAAGCTGCTGATGTTGTGTTGTTGTTGTGGTGTTGGAATTTTATTAGGAAAGAGAGAGAGAGAGAGAGAGAGAGAGAGAGAGAGAGAGAGATGAATAATAAATTAAAGAAAGAGAGAGAAGGATTCTCCTCACATAAATTTTAGGGCCGGCCATAGGGGTTGGCTGTGAGGAGATGGGAGAAAAAGTTAATGTAGGGATTGGGTGGATGAGATTTAGTTTGGAGAATCCAAGGGCTACAATTTAAATAGGAAGGATCAGGTTATTCCTATAGGATTTAATTCAAGGAAAATTCTAATAAATAATTAAAAATGGGTAGAATGAGTACTAATATTTTTGGGCAAGAAAATATGAGGGTGTTATGATGGAGAGCAACGTGGAGCTGGGTTGGACTCGGTGGAGCCGGATTGGGTCCAAAACCGGACATGACGAAATAATCGAATTAAAATAGATGTTGATGATCATGGGTAAATAAGTAGCACATGGGGATTCCAATAAATGGGACACAAGTGGCAGGCGGGTAGTAGGCTCAAAGTGGGCCATGTTCATAGTTGGGGCTGACAGATTTTGGTCGACAGAGGATCCACAAATCAAGTTGGAAAATGAATGTGACGTCGTGGAGTGAAATAAAATCGGGTCACGTGTCAGGAAAGTTGTGCAAAGAAAATGGAGCACAAAATGGCGTGTCTGAGTGGGACACGAAGGTCATGGGTGACGAGCGTCTCGAATAGATCATACATGAGGAGTTGGTTTCAAGAAACTGACTGGTCTTGCGCTCCCAAATTAAAAGTCACGGTAACGTGCTAATAATGATCAAGGAAAAGAGTAGGAAAATTAATTAATAATCAACGATCTAAATCGACCCGAAGTTCTGCGAAGTAAAAAGAGCACAAGGGAACAAGTTTGAGTGGGATACTATATACCGTCCGGAAGGTAATCCTGTCCACTCCCAAACTCGTGAAGAAGATTTCCAGAGTTGAACAACCCTAACACTCCAAATATCAATGGCACGAAAAAGCACACTTAAGAAAAAATAACAGAATAAATTATTTATTGAAATTAAAATCAATCAGAAAATAAATAAAAAATAAAAAAATTAACCCAAAATTCAGGGTGCTCACATCCTACCCACCTTATAAAAATTTCGTCCTCGAAATTAAAATGTCCATACTCCCTCTAGGTCAAACCCCCAAAATCAAAGTCCCAGATTAAAACAAATCATGTGATCAGAAGGACGACATACAGGGTCATGGCATACGGTGGTAGTGAAAGTCTCATCTAGGTATACTAGTCGTGCTAATACCAAAACGGTCATAGGGTATCAAAACACACAAGAAATCCAGGGTGCTAAAATAGAAAAGTTACAGAAATAACAATTATCAAAACTGTAAGGCAGTCTGCCATCCTATATGAAAAAAATAAAGAAGGGTAACTACCAATCATCTAAAATGGTACAGAAAATCAAATTCAAAAGTTAAAGAATTGAAAGTCACTTGCATTGAAATCCAATCACAATATATATATAGAGAGAGAGCGTTAGAGAGGAAAAAGCTAGCATTATGTGTATGGGAACATGTTCATATGGTTAGATAGTAGGTGTGTGTGTACGTGAACATACATGAAGGTGTATACGAGGATTTGGGTTCCAAAACAACAACTATCAAGTTACACTAATCATGGCATATTGGTTAAACAATCCACAATACGCAACACGCAACTTATTTAATCATAACATGCATAGCTAACCATATATATATATATATAAAAGGTAGAGACTTAGTTATGTATCTATATACGTTATAACATATATGCATAAACTCTATATATATCCTTATAGATATATAATCATAACATAGAGGGGAAGGGTTAGGTTAAATGACAGTATATACTATGTTAGAGTGTGTGTGTGTGTCCATGTACAGGGTTATAGCTTAGTATTAAAAAGTTAAACCTAGTTTTAGTTCAGCATTTACATGCAAAGTCTGAAAATAAGCTAACATTTAAACCAGGATAATATTAACATAATGCAATTTCAAAATTTAGGAGTTTAAAACATCACAACTAATTTCAATGCTCCCAATACATCCTAGCATGATAGAAATGAAACTCTAACATACTATCAATACATTTATCTACGCATATAGTTTAATATTACATGTTAAATTTAAAATCGAACTAAACATTTGAAATCAATGTAAAAATGTTAACATGTAACTAGTTTTCAAGATTTTGGAGAAATTTGAACATTAAAAACCAACTCAATGTTTATCACAAACTAACATGTAAGAATATGAAACCTAAATTTATATTCCTACTTACAACAATGTACACAGCTCTAAATATTTCATAAAAATAGAACAGCAATTTGAACTAATCATTCGGAATCTCGTATCAAGGGTTAATATGCACACAGTCTTAGATTGACAAATTAAACACAAAACTCAAAAAAAAAATTTGAATTGAAATCTAAGTATAACATACGTGTGCAGTGATGTAAACATAACTAATAACATGAAATTTATATTTAAATCACGAGTTAAGCTAGAAAAAGCAGAGAACCAGAAATATTGGGGTTTTGAAAATTTAAACATCAATAACATATTAATATATATTTAGATAGGTGGAAAAATCAAGTGTAGCATGCATACGTGTTAGGCAAAGTGTCTGCTATATATATTCATATACATATTCTCATGTCCCAATATAAAAATTAATTCTACGTTAAGACTAACATTTAGATCCCTACCAAAATTGCAAGCAGGTGATTGACGTAATCAAGACAGCTTTATTATTATCTAATACAAGAAAAATAGCAAGAAAAAATAACGATAAAATCTGTTTTGCTTATCTGTTTAAAGAAGGAACCATTTTGAAATCCAGAGTTAAAATATCAAATCCAAGATAAAGTTTAGCAAAATCATCGATTCATTGTATTATGAAAAACTCATAGCAAGAAATTACACAAGGTTTATAAAACCAACTAAACTTACTCCTGAGTTAAATAATAGGAAACTAGACAAAACAACAAATAATAATTCCTTTCTCTTTTTTTTTTTTGAATGACTGAAACAAAAGTAGAGAAAACATGTTCAAAAATATTTAAGGTGCAATCCGATAATCATATGCGTCTATCCAAAATCATGGTACTTTAAATCCCCGTCATACTAGTAAGTAAGGCTACGATAATCACAGAGCCCTTGACTTATGCACATATCTCTAGAATCATGGTATTTAACATTTTTGCGGTGCCGCTAGCTTGGCTGCGAAAATCTTAAATTCCCACACCCGAGAAATATATCCAGAGTCAGACTATATGTCCTCACCATGCTGGCTAATGTGACTATAGAAGACTAGATTCCGTAACATAGATGACCTAGCCCATATAATTTCATCTTGCCAAAAATTAAATTAAATCAACAACGAATACCCAAAAATCAAATTTATCAACGAACATCAAAATTCAAAAATGAACAAAATCCATCAAAATACAAACTCGAATGCAACAGCTATCATCAAAATTCAAAATTCGACAATCATCCATCAAAATTAATAAATACAAACTCAAATTCAACAATAATCCATTAAAATCAAATTTAACAACAAAAAAAATAAAAATAAATCAAATCAAGGGAAAAAAGAGTTTTCAAATCGAAGTTAAAATAAGATTCTCAAGGGTCGACCCAGGAATCTCTCAAGGGTTCCTAATTGTGATTGAGTATCTTCAAAAATATATCATATTCCTACTGCAGGCTGTAGTGGTACTCAAGTTCGAATACCACTACATAAACTCGACCTACATGGGCCACCACTAAAAAATGTGTCACGACCCGCACCCTAGAGTTAGGGCACGAGAACGTAACAACGCCCAGCCTACGCCGCAGTGTCAGCGGTAGAACGCTGTCTTAGGTCTCAATGCATCTAACAGTATAAGACTAAACAGTTTATACTCCCCGAATGGGGGTGACATAGGAGATACCATCTCAATCACATCTAAGGTAGAGCATGATAAAGATAGATAAAACATGAAATCCAAAATAAATACAAGAGATAGAAGTATAAGTGTCTAAGATACATAAACCCAGAAATACATCTCAAACTCAAATACAGTAATCCACAAAGTAAATACAACTCCAGACAGAAGAAATACCATCTAAACAACCTCTAATGTGTCTCCTCTAGGCTAGCAGGCAATCCCAGGCTATCTGTAAAATTTATCAACAGGTCCAGTCAGGACATGAGCGAGCACATTACATCTCAACAGTTCATAGCAAGTTAAAAAATATAATCATGCAGTAAAGTAAGATACAGGTACTGAAAGAAATGATGTATGTAAACAGAGAGAGAGCTGTAATAGAAATATCTACTATAAATAAAGAACTAACATGTGGCTAGTGAGTCAGAGTACAATATAGACATATAAATGGCATAGGAAATTTTGATGCTACACTATGGAAGAGATTCTGATGCTACACTACTTGGGTATTATTCACATGTCCATTTCTACTCTCACGTACCCCTAATCAATACACATGGATCCAGCCAGGTTATGTTATATGATGCTATGTAACAGCCCCCGAAGGTGATAGACCCCGAAGGTGATACATAGTAGTCCCATAAATGGGATAAGGATTCTAGGAAGACTCTACGATCATAAGAGTATATGTCGTAAGTGATCAAAGAACCAATGAAGCATAGTGATACGCCATGTAAGTGAAACGCACAGAACATGTAGTACCCGATGCTCCCTAAGGATAACATCTCAAGAAAGGATCCATATAGTACCAATCCGTGTGACCAACGTGACAGTACAAGTAAAGTAATCTACTGCAGGAAATAATTCTAAGCAGGATATGAAATGATCAGAGAATGTACTCGCCTCGATAACCTGAACAGCTGATAACTATAGGGGGGGTCCTACTGAAGCCACAGAGTCCTATTTAAAGCAACACAGGTTACAAGGTGTTCAAGTTGTAATAAATGAATCTCTATAATCAATCTACATTATTCTAGGTTCTTCTAAGTCAAAACAACTCTAGGTCGACTCCGGTCAATAATCTAGTCAAACTAGGTCAAGTGTTGACTTACAGTTGACTTTGGGTCAACTGGTCAACTCTGGTCAAACAGGGTCAATTCTAGTCTAATATAAAGTGTACTTCGTTATTTGTACGTCGAAACTTACGATACGCAAATCGAGATAAGAAGATTATCGGTAAGGTTGATAATATTATTATAGTGATCCACATGTCCAACTTGTCAATTTCAGCGATGTGAGATCACTGGAATTGGCTGATCTCAGTTTCGTTGTACTAATCCCGAAATACGAACGTTATATGAATTAATTATAAAAAGGTCAAACTCAGAGAAATTATCAACAAACATTGTCGGACGATGAAATAAACATCGCCAACGTGTCCAGAATGGTCAAATTAGCTAGGATAGCCTACCCAACGGTCCAATTTGGACACAAGGGCAAAAAGGTAATTTCGGGTCAAACGGTGTCCGTGTCGGAGCCGTTTTGCACCAAAAAACGTGCAAGGAAACAAGTTTATAAAATATAACAAATTATATGTCCATGTAACCAGAATGACGAT
The DNA here is from genome assembly GCA_029216955.1 of Iris pallida. Taxonomy (NCBI): domain Eukaryota; kingdom Viridiplantae; phylum Streptophyta; class Magnoliopsida; order Asparagales; family Iridaceae; genus Iris; species Iris pallida. Next base: position 1,461 of record JANAVB010024002.1, on the reverse strand, counting down.
ACGAACCCAACGGTATCTCCAGAATTGGATTCCGTTGACCCGATCTCAATTTGGCCCGTTGACCAGAACTTGGAATTCCAATTTGCACGAAAATGCGTGCCGGAGCCAAAGTTCTCAAAACTCAGCAAACTACCTGTCAACGAGTCCAGAATGATGATACGAACTCAACAGTATCTCCGAAATTGGATTCCGATAAGCCGATCTCAAAATGACCCGTTGACCCGGATATTGGTATCCGACTTGCACCGAAATGCGTGCCGGATCCAATGTCCACCAAAACCTAGCAAATTATATGTCAACGAGTCCAGAATGATGATACGAACTCAACAGTATATCCAAAATTGGATTCCGATGAGCCGACGTCAAAAAGTCCCGTTGATCCAGAAAGTGGGACCCGCTTTGCACCGAAATGCGTGCCCAGGCCTCCGTTCTCCAAATCTAACAAATTTTATATGAAAACATGCCAGAACGATGCCACAAGTCAAATGGTGGTGTCAAAAATGAAATCTGGAGTCCCGTATTCAAAAATAGAATTTTACAAGTTAGAAATTACGAATTCGGACGACCAACTTTAGCGTCGAATTCAACCAATCAAACAAGCTCACAATAAAACGAAACTGGAGGGGTAGTAAGAGGGTTATACCAGCTTCGCACAGGAACTAGTAGCACGCCAAACGAAGTTGTAGTGGAGGAGATACAAGCTGACGAAGTTGGTCCCGCGAAACTGTCCAAATTTAATACAATTTAAACGGTCAACTTGGTGGCCGATTTTCATGTACCAAACGATAAAATTAATGGACAAAAATTGACAGGGATGAAGGTGGATATACCGAGATTACGACGGAGCGAAGAAATCGCCGATCCAACGGTCAGATCTCCAAAAAAATGCGCACAAAGTCGCTGCGACGGAGCGCCAAAACGAACTCGATCCCGCGTGCGTCACGACGGGACGTCGTACAAAACGTACAATCGCCTCGACGGCGCGTCCCGCGGTGGCCGTCAGAGAACTTCTCGTTAGAGCTCGTCGGAGGAAGGGGTGCCCATGGCGGCGCAACGGCCGACGGCGGCGGCCAGCGCCACCCGTGCGCACGCACGGTCGGCCATGCACGCTGTTGTGCGCGCTGCGGGCTATGCGCCTGTGCACTGCTGTGACGGTGCAGCCGTGCTCGGCCAGCGAGGGCACGTCGGAACGGCCAGGCTCCGGCGCACGGTGGCACGGAGGCGGAGAAGGAGTGGTGCGGGTGGTCGCGATTATGGAGGATGGTGAAGGATGATGATGGGAGGAGGAAGAAGGAGGAGGAGAGAAGGAGGGAGTACGCGGGCTCGGCCTGGGTGGCCGGCGGTGAGGCCACGTCGGAGTGGGGTGGTCGAGCATGGGGATGAGGGTAGTCGAGCATGTTGAAGCTGCTGATGTTGTGTAGTTGTTGTGGTTTGGAATTTTATTAGGAAGAGATAGAGAGA
>JANAVB010024001.1:0-14639 GCA_029216955.1 Iris pallida | reverse complement strand
TATATGATAAAAGAGACCCCGGACGATCTTTGCAAGGTGAACCTCGTTGGAAATCTTAGAATTTTTCTTTATTTTTTTCTTTATAAAATAAGCCATTCATTAATAACAATACTTATTTATATTTATATCTATATTTATATTTTTTTTTGAGTACCACTGAAAATTTTGGGTGGCTAGTTTATAAGGCCATCTCCAATGGTAATATCTAAAATTGAGTTTTTATCCTACTTGGCATTGACATTGTACTTTAAGAAGATTTCTATCATAGTTGGAAGAGTTTCTACATGAAAATTGCACACACACAAAAAAAAACTACTCTCCAATGGTTCTCCATTTCTATCCTAGGTATCACAAAATAAAAGGACTAATTTAATGGTATAGAGCCCAATAATAATTGTCATGAGAGATAAGAGAGTTTCTATGAGCATTTCTACACCCTCATATAAATTTTACATCCAACACCATTGCCACCTAGGATAGAAATGATGATAGAAACCATAATTGGGAGAAGTTTTTTCTAAAATGGATTACTTTCGTAGAAATAGGATAGATAGAAACCCCCGTTGGAGATGGTCTAAACACCCCAAATGATGGATTTTGAGCGATTTTATTATTTTATTCCATTTATATCCTCACTATAAATATATAATTGTAACAACTAATACCATCCCATATTTAATTTTATTCATGTAATTTTTTTTAAAAACGCTCGTTAGTGAATTACCAAGCATGGATTGGACTGGTATAAAAACCGCTACTTAAAAATCACCAAAAATCGGACCCCTCATAATCGCTCATGATAACTGGAACTCTAAAAACATCTCATATATAACCCCTACCCTTATAATTGGCAAGCAGACCCTAAAGTTTCTCTCTTCCTATTTTGTTAAATTTGGAAGTCTTTTCCCATTATTTTCTTGTTCCTTAGAGCATCTACAACGCCATTGTCTTGTTAAGTGTTATAATTATTATATGGCATGAGAATCAAGTCAATGTGTTTCACCGGTTGCAAGTTATATTCACAAAAGACAACAAGGTAGGGTTTTCTCAAATGCAAGTATTGATAAGACAATTAAAAGTATTTTTTTCCAACTTCAATGCAACTTCTTCTCTTCATTTTTTATACATATTTTTACTCATAATTGATGATGTGGAGGTACAATTATTGTCAAGTGCATTGTTTAGAATTGGACAACTTCACAATGTCTTTACCATGTCAACTTCATAATTTATTTGACATTTGCATTGGAAAAACACTTTCTAAATGAAAACTTGTCATTCCTAAGGCCTTGTTTAGTTTGCGGAATCATGAAGTTGGAAAAGAAAAGTCATTACGATGTTTGAGTGTTAAATGAATTGAGGAGAAAATGGAAGTGATTCCCAATAGAAAGAAAATCATAACAGAAAATAATTTCATACACCCAAGCAATGATCCATTTTTTCACATTTAAGTATTCACTTTCTCTTCCAATTTTCTTAGCATTTTCAAACACCAAAAAAATATCGATAAAAATTGTAATCTTTTTAAAGGAAAGGAAACGCCAAGGAATTGATTTCCTTTCTTCCTTTCTTGCGAACCAAACTAGGCCCTTCTCTATGGGTGGAAAATGTTAAAGATCATTCATAGCAACGATTCTATCATTTAACATTAATATTAGCATAAAAAAATAGGTGATTATTTTTGGGATTTAAATTTGTTATGTCAAATACTATGTTAGGCATGATGTTATTTAACATGTCGCGTCACCTGTCACATAGAAAAAAAAATGGTTTGTAGAGACAATTTTAAGCCATGAATAGAATTAATTAAAAAAAATGAAGTGTGGTATAAAAAAATTCAGGGGTTGTTATCAAACACACGAACCCAATAACTTATCAATAATCCCCACTTTCATTTCCGTTTCCCTCCAAACAAACGCCCCCTAAACATTTGTATTTCGATTTCATGAGAGATTATTTTTATGGTCATACAAGATAAGCACGATGAAGTAAAAGTAATTCAATGAGAGGTTGCTATCATGGATTTGTAAACCAATGGAGTAGTCCGTGGAGGTATAATCCGTTGGGTATATAATAGATACGGTTCGAATTTCCTCCTAGACTTTGTTCGTCGACTCGAAGAAAATGACACATAAAAAAAGAAAAAAAAAATTAAATCAATGGAGTTAACTATTTCTCATAACAGTAAATATCGATCAAATTCACATGATTTTTTTTAAAAAAAAATCTACTTTAGATCCAAATTTGACAGACTTGATGATGCCGCCATTGTCTCTCCCAGATGTTTCTAGTGACATTTTCGGAAAGAAGGAAAATAAAAAATAAATTTTTTTAGCAAAGGGCCTCGTATCATATGTTTTGGTCAGCTCCATAAACGTCCTATTCGGCCTTTAAATTGCTTGCTTTATGTGAACTTTTTCTTGATGTCTCAATTTTTTGATATTTCGTTGTCGGAGCATTACTAATACTGTAGCAACCGCCACCGTCTCTGCCGGACAACAGTGGGCCGGGCCCCAGCACCTACGGATGAGCCTTTCTTGTGAATTTGGTCCGTGTCTTCTCTTGTGAATAGGACTCTCTAGTAACTCCTGTATCTTGATGGAATGTGGATTTAGGAACCCAATGATTCGACCGATGTGGCAACTTGCACTCCACTTGATCAGTCGGTCTACTGGACATGTCCCTGCTGGAGCTACGCGCATTCCATCATCTTTTTCCTGGAACTAAATCCAGTAAGATCCTCCTCATACGATGATTTCTAAAGGCACTGCATCATTCTACTCAGACCAGTCTAATTATTTTTTATTTTATTTATAAGTTTGTTATTAAAAAATTTATTGGAACTGTCTAATTTTTTTAGGACTGTAAAATTTTTGACAGTTCTCGACGACGATGAGACCTCCCCGCCAACAACTAATGAACGAACGAGGAGGAGGACGGAGGGGGGTGGAGAAGCGGGAGGAGGAGGAGAAGGAAAGGGGACCAGAGAGGAGAATGAGGATAGGGTGGACAGCCCTAACAAATTTTGGGCTAACATGAGTAAAAGTTCCACCAAAGTAGACTAGCACTAAGATTTGGACCGTCATAAGAGCATCTCCAACCCTATTGTGAGTTTGGAAAAAATGGTTGCCACGTAGGAATGACAAGTATTTTTTTCAAAAGTACTTCTCCAATGCAAATGTGAAATAAATTGTGAAGTTGACATAGCAATGACATGGCAAGGAGAATGTGAAGTTGGTTGTCTAGATCTAGACAATGCACTTCACAATGACTTTATGTCCACATCATCAATTATGAATAAATATATATATATATATAAAAGAAGAAGTGAAAAAGTTGTCTTGGAAGTTGAAAAAAAATAATTTTATTGTCTTCTCAAACTTTTGCATTGGAGAACACATTTTTACTCATTGTCTTATGTGAATGTCATCTTGCCACATAGAAAAGACATTGTCTTGTGCCTCATGCCACGTAGGATTCACAACACAAAACAAGACAATAGGGTTGGAGATGCTCTAAGCAAATTTTGTAATGCCTTTAGCAATCATCAAAAATAAAGAAAAGATAAAACTATGTTTCAGAGAATATATATATATATATATATATATATATATATATATATATATATATATATATATATATATATATATAATTCGGTCAGGGGTTGTGTTGCTCTAGCCGGAGTTAAATTTGGTTGACCCTTGTCCTTGACTCCAAAAGAAGATATCAAAAAACTGATGTCAAGTGGGGTTGGCAGCAACGTCGACATCTCCGGTTCTGACGACATCGTGGAACTTTAAACTCGTAGGATGGACCACGGAGGCCCTATTGACGGAGAGGTAGGGACTTACAGGCCGGGAGTGGTGTCCAAGTCCGATTGCTTGTTAGGCTTACCTCAGGGTCGACCCATGTATATATATAGAGAGAGGGGGAATGTAATTCTCGATGTTAAATTTTTTTGTATGTTCTTCGAAATAACAGTTATTGTATTATATTTTTTGACCGTTCGGATTAAATTCTTAAACTACTCCATTTCTCGTGAGAATTTGATCATGAACGGTAAAAAAAATATTCCAACGACTATTATTTTTTTTTCCTTACAAACAAAATCTCGTGAGATTTTGATCATGAATTTCAACGATTATATTTTTTTTACCGTTGAAATTAGATCTTTAAACTATCAATTTTTTTTTTTTGTAATCTGAACGATCAAAAAAGACAATCAACGACGGACAATTAAAAAAATAATGAAGATGCTTAAGAGCAGGATCCCAATCCCTCGCGTAAATATATAAGTTTTTTTTGGTTAAGAACTTATATGTTTCTTAGCTTCCTCATACAGTCATTATTTCCACGAATGATTTGCAAGATATTTTAGTTTTTTCATTCAGTTCAAAAAAATTAATCTGCATGACATGACAAACAAATTAAAAAGCGCTGTCTCTCTTAAATTCAGCATGGTCTACTCTAGGTGCGACGTTATTTAACTAAACCTGCACCAAATAAATTAACTCGTGATCGACACTTAATGGACACAGTCGATCCACTTGCATTTTGTCACGGCCACAACAGTCAACCACCAAGAGAGACTCCGAGCAGGACCCACCTTACTTAACCACTACTCACAGTCACAGCAAGGCCACTGTTTTCTAGCTCGGGGGCGCTTTTATTTATTTATTTATTTATTTGTTTGTTTATTTATTATATTTACTTCTTTTTTTTAAATAAATTTTTTTTAGAAGTCCGTTGATATGCACAGAACTTTGTGCACGCTACTTTGTATGACTTTTGAGTCCACTATTTTCAACTCCTACCATTTTTATAATTGGAAGACTCGATCAAATGATCTTTCGTCATCCAGCTAGGATCTTATGACTCTCCTCGTTAATCACAAAGGTCATTCGAGTTCGACAAAAAAATGGTTGGTAAACATCCACGTTTCAGTATAAAAAATTAGTTAACAATCATTCTTAGTGAAAATTTAGAAACATTAATGTCACGTTTGGTCCGGGAATCAAGACTTTGAAGAATTTTTTTTATTCATTTTCATTTAGATGTCAAAAAAAAAAAAAAACAAGAAAAAGGAAGTACAGCAAAATAGGAGGAAAATAGTTTCCCCATCCACCTTCAAATATTTACTTCTTCTTCCAATGTTCTGCATTTGTTATAAAAATTTAGGACTAAATTCTCCATTTTCAAAGATGTATTTTGATTACATTCATGATCCTTTCAAATATCGAAAAGAAATGTTTATAGGAATTGCAATTTTCTAACACAAAGAAAAGAGTAAAGAAGTGATTTTTTATTTATTTTTCTATCCCTTCCCGTAAACCAAAAAAGGCCTAAAAAATACAATAATAGAAAATATAGACTTTCACCATTTTTTTTTCCCCTTCCATTTCTTCAAATTTCTTAGGAATAATGCGATATCTGCTGGGTTACGTAGGTGCCTTTAAACATCCTCTACCTGAACAGGAAATAATGTTGGTATAAATTTAGTTTATTATTTGTATCTTTTCAATGTCTGATGCCTTCTTTTTAAATTTTGAAATGTTGATAAGTTTGAATGTTATGTGATATTACTTAGCGCACCTATAACTTTCGCAAAAAACATGTTATTCTTCTCAGCACGCATTGTTATTAGATCTATGTTTCGCCTGTCGGCCTTCTAGTGTTTGTAGTTTGGAAAGTAACACGGACACCAGATGATTACAGACATCAAATAAAATCAACGGTATTTTATTCATCCAACCGTAATGACATGGAGGTATGTATGGATTGTAATAAAAAAAATTGTGTTTGCAGCTACTAGTGGTCCAATGCATTAAAAAAAAGTTCGACTACAAAAAAAGTCTAATAATAACTCAAAATAAAAATTTACAATGTAAATGTAACACGTGGACTTTACTAGCTATGAAAGTTTATTTTTTATTTTTTCTTCTTTAGATTCAGGGGAAAAAAAAACAAAAGATGAAATACATATAATTCAACGATTTTTCATGCTCGAGTTTTAAAAATTAAGAACTCACGAGTTCCTCTAGAATTTTTGCAATGGAAAAAAAAGAAGTAAATCTTTCTACTCGATTCTATATGTTAAAAAGTTGGCATTATTAGTGGAACCGAGTGAGAGTGAGGATTGAAGAACTAAGTCCAGAGAATTTTTCAACCGGAGCAAAATAGTCAAAATTGAATAAATCTAAATTCAAAACCAAAATAGAATCGAACTTAACCGAATTCAAATCAAACTGAATAATACCCACCTCGGCTTGCTCTTTGTGATCAGCAATGAAAAGTACAACCTCCATGCCAAGACGGGCGATCTCAGGTTCGAACCGCGGAAGAGGCGTGGATGTGTGTATGAAAATTGAGAACAGTGGACCCAAAAGATATGTAACGCAGCATGCATAAAGTGTCGTGTGTTACACCGGACATCTCAAATCAAACCGAATAATCGATTCGGTTTGTTTGGATTGGACTAGCCGTGCATCGCAAATCAAACCGAATAATCGATTAGGTTTGTTCGGTTGGACTATTTGTATTGTTTAATAGATCGAACCGAAAGTTAAAATTATTGTTAAATGATATTAAAAATTATAATTTTTATACACAAATTATTGTGTTTCAAAGTTGTGTCCAAATTTGTACTAATTATTAAAGTATCAAAATTGGACTTCAAAATATATAAATATATTTTTTTTTATCGCAAATAATTATAATTATTATTTTCAAAATATACATAAAAATATACACATTTTTTAATCATAAAGTACGAGTATTTATACAATTGTAAAAGTCTTATTCTGTTTTGAATCGAAGCCGAATAATTTTTTTTAGCATTTTTAAAATTGGAACAGATTGGAATATTTATTTTTTTCCAAATCAAATGGAATCTCGGTCATAGTGTCCCGTTGATTTCATTAATATTTGTGCTACTGTATTTTTTTATTCACCAGTAATTATAGACAGATATAATCAACGATATTTTATTCACCCAACCGTAAAGACGTAGAGGTATATGTGGGTTGTAATAAAAAAAAAATTGTGTTTGCTGCTACTAGTGGTCCAATGCATTAAAAAAAGCTCGACTACAAAAAAAAAACCCTAATAATAACTCAAAATAAAATTTACAATGTAAATATAACACGCGGACTTTACTAGCTATGAAAGTTTATTTATTTTTTTCTTCTTTAGATTCTGGAAAAAAAAAACCAAATGATGAAATACATATAATTCAACGATTTTTCATGCTCGAGTTTTAAAAATTAAGAACTCACGAGTTCCTCTAGAATTTTTGCAATGGAAAAAAGAAGTCAATCTTTGTAATCGATTCTATATGGCAAAAAGTTGGCATTATTAATGGAACCGAGTGTGAGTGAGGATTGAAGAACTACGTCCAGAGAATTTTTCAACCTGATCAAAATAGTCAAAATTAAATAAATTTAAATTCAAAACCAAATTCGAATCGAACTTAACTGAATTCAAATCAAACTGAATAATACCCACCTCGGTTGGCTCTTTGTGATCAGCACTAAAAAGTATAACCTCCATGTCTAGATGGACGATTTCAGGTTCGAACCGCGGAGGAGATGTGGATGTGTGTATAAAAATTGAGAACAGTGGGCCCAAAAGATATGTAACACAGGATGTACAAAGTCTCGTGTGTTACACCGGGCATCTCAAATCAAACCGAATAATCGATTCGGTTTGTTTGGGTTGGATAAGGGCCGGTCCTTAATAACTGAAGGCCCTGTGCGAATTTTAAAATGTGGCCCTAAATTTATTTATTCATATTTTTAAATATATTATTATGTCTTTATCAAAATTTCTGGAGATGCTCTTGATTGCATATTATAACTGAATCTATAGGTAGTTACTAACAAAATAATTAAAGCTCAAATTATCTATATTCAAACACATTACATAGTATAATAAGATGTTTTAGTTAGAAGACATACTGACTGTTAAATTGTCTAAATCTGGCATCAAATTTTTTCTGTTGATGAAAACATATAATAAAATGAATAACGATCAATGCCCAAATGAGAAGTAATATGTAATCACACAATTTAGAGCCTCCAAGACCTAAGCAGGGCTAGCCCAGGGTACGGACGAGATGGGCCACCGTCATGGGCCCCCAATTTTGGAAGTCTCGTAATTTTACAATAGACTAGGTATATCAAAAAAAGAAAAAAAAAAACAAAGATCTAATCTGGAAGCAATAAAAAAGTCAGTGCTCCAATCGAAAAAATATGTGATAGTTTGATTGATGATTTTGATAGTTTAATAGATAATTTTGCTTGTAAAAATGATATATATATATATATATATATATATATATATATATATAGGAAGCGGATCAAAAGTTTTCCTTAGAAAACCTCCTAAAAATCCTCTCACTCTAATCCGTAATTTAATATTAATATTAATGTTGATGTTAATATTAACATTAAATACTAAAATTAACATTAAACTTAACATTAAAATTAATATTAATATTAATATTAATATTAACATTAACATTAACATTAATATAAAAAAATAAAAAAAAAATTAATATTAATATTAACATTAATATTAACATTAACATTAATTTTAACATTAATATTAACATTAATATTACGAATTAGAGTGAGGGAGGTTTTTAGGAGGTTTTCTAAGGGGGGCTTTTGATCCGCTCATATATATATATATATATATATATATATATATATATATATATATATATATATATATATATATAGAATAAGGGAGGTAGGGTGCCACCTCACGGGAGGTGTCTACTTGTCACCCCCCCATGCTATCATCAAGCACATGGGTGCATGATGATAGCATGTGGGAGGTGACAAGTAGACTTATATATATATATATATATATATATATATATATATATATATATATATATATGAGAAAAATGGCCCAAATTTTAAATTTTGTAATAAGTCCCGTAAATCATATGACCGACTATGGACCTGAGTAACTTGATGCAAGACCAAGAGCTCCGGTCTTCGACATCATTATTTCTTAAATAAATATGCCTGTACATCCAAATTCTTAAATTATATATATAAAAAAATTTGATCATTATTGTAGAAAATAAATTCATCTAACAATTGAGGGATCTTTAGAAACAAAATAGTAATTAACACACCGGTCAGAGCAATATCTTTAAGAAATCTTAATTTTTTTGTATGATTATAAATATGAATCTTAGAGTCAGTAGGGAATAGGGATCCAAGAATGAGAGGTTTTGTAGAGTAGGAATTGAGAAGAAAAAGAATAACTTGAAATACAAAATTACAAAACTAATCCTAATATTTTTTTTTTTTGAGGCCCCCAAAAATTCGAGGCCATGTGCGGCCGCACTATTGGCACTGCCCCAGGGCCGGCCCTGGGTTGGACTAGCCGTGCATCGTAAATCAATCCGAATAATCGAAAATTGTGTTTCAAAGTTGTGTCCAAATTTGTACTAATTATTAAAGTATCAAATTGGACTTCAAAACATATAAATATTTTTTTTTTTGATCGCATATAAATATAATTATTATTTTTAAAAAATACATAAAAATATACACATTTTTTAATCATAAAGTACGAGTATTTATGCAATTGTAAAAGTCTTATTCAGTTTTGAATCGAAGCCGAATAATTTTTTTTTAGCATTTTTAAAATTGAAACAGAATCGAATATTTTTTTTTTTCAAATAAAATGGAATCTCGTTCATAGTGTCCCATTTATTTCATTAATATTTGTGCTACTGTATTTTTTTTCAAATCAAACTTCATGGATTTAAATCACACTATAGACAATGAGGCTGTTGACGTAGTTAACTAGTAATATTTTTTTAATAATTTATTTAGTATTTAGTAAAATATTTGCTTTCCTATTTTCAGATTATTCAGTGTACTAGAGCGTACTTGCTCGCTTTATGTGGCGCTATTCTCTTTCCTGACGCAAATGAAAATACGGTTAATGTGCGACTTCTACCATTTTTAGCTGATTTAACCAAACCCACTAGTCATGCATAGGGAGCTGCTGCTTTATCATATCTCTACGCGATGTTGACTGAATTTGTTAATATGAAGACTTGCAAGAGTATTTGTGGATGTATATCACTCGTTCAGGTAAGAATAAAATTTATTGTATTTCATTGTATTTACTGTGTACTGAATTTTATTTCATTATATTTACTGTAGGTCTGGTCGTACGAGCACTTCTATATTGGTAGACCAGTTACCAGCATAACTAGTGATTTGGAGTCTTTTCTGTTACTATGCGCTGGTCCATGGATGTTGTAGATAACAACAGCGTATAGCAACAGAAAAGACTCCAAAATTGAAACCGAATAATTTTTTTTAACATTTCAAAACTGAAATAGAAAAAAAAAAAAAAAAAAAGATCAAACCAAATCGAATCTCGGTCAGTTGATTTCATTAATATTTGTGCTACTGTATTGTTGATCATAAATTCAACACTTGGACCACCAAATGATTCGGTTTTGGAGTATTAAATAAATAATCCTGCCGATCCAATTGTCATCAAGGTGTCGCCTTCCTCCAGCTGGCCGTTGGGTTCCTCAAAGTGTTCTTCGCACAACGTAGTCCTGGCTCCACCGCCCATTACGATGCCTAGCGTGCTGTTCCCCCATTGCTCAACCTCAACCCTCCTTTTCTCGCACCTAAAAATAATTCACCTTAAAAGAAAGAAAGAAATAAAATATTATAAAGATCAAGAACACATCGGCACAAACTGCGACACCCCTAGTCGTGTAAAAATCTTAAAAGTGATGTGCGAAATCCTCACCACTCGACTTTGTCTACTAAGTTGTTTTGTAGGCTAAATTATTCTATTGACATCCCAACTACAAGATTCGAACAATTTTAACTTACAATTTTGTCTTCATAACTTTATAAATAACTCTTTTGAAGTACATTTCGTCCAAATTTAATTACAAATAATAGCTCATCATGAACGTCATTCATTTAGTTACAAAACCACCACATAACCAAACAACAAATACACCTATTAATGATCCAAAATTTGACAGAATATATTTCAAAAGAGCAATTTATGGCTGGATGTCAAAATCAAACAATAAAAAGTTCAAGATGCCAAAAATGTTCAGATGCTATATTTAAGATGCCATAGGATAATTTAGGTTTTCTTTTTTCATATAAAGTTAGCTAGTATTATTAAGAACAGGGCCGGCCCCGCGGTTTGGGTTGCCTTAGTCGGAGCTAACTTTTGTTGCCCTTTATCCTTATTAAAAGATAAATGTTTAATTTAAATTTTTGTTGAATCGGTCCTAAGTAAACTAAATGGCCTGGGAGGTTGCCCTATGGAGAGGGGTTGCCCAAGCCCGAAGTCTTGTCAGGCTTACCCCAGGGCCGGCCCTGATTAAGAATGAGATTATTTCTCCAACACTCGGAGCCGGACAAAATCTAAATTGGTGTAGCTACTTATGATTCCACAGGGGTCACTAATCAAGGTCCCTCAAACATTTGTAATTTGGTGCATCTACTTCTGATTCCTCAACACTCGGGACAAAATCTAAATTGGTGTAGCTACTTGTGATTCCTCAAATCTTGTCAAAACAACACGAGTGCTTGTGAAACAATCTTGCTATACTGGTTCGGAATTTTTTTTCATGAACTTTCTTTCGTCTTGACTAGATTAACGAGAAATTTTTCTTCCCAACTTTGTTGGGAATTAAAGACGTCTCCAGCGAAATTCACAAGTAACCACCAAAAATTTCACAACAAAAAAGAGAGACAAATAAGAACCTGCTACATAAAAGTCAAACCCATATCACATAATTATATATGTACGTAGTGAGCTTACCAACTGAACAAATCTCAACCTCTTATATAAGACAAAAAAAACTTGAATATAGATATAGTCAAATTATTTATAACTTCTCAATAAAGAAAAATTTATACAATGAGATCATAGAACCTTTCAACCAGAACTCGTACCTAACAACCAGAACTTGTGCCTAATTATTTGGAAGCGAGGTGTGAAAGTCGCAGACATCTGATTAATTATACCTGAGATATCGTTTAGATGTTACGTCATCAAGGTATCTCCGTGTACTACGAGTTGATGAGTTTAGGCATAAGGAACGTCTCGTTCCTAGCCATCTTCCATTTATACCATGAATGCAGCTTCTTCCATAATTTCTTCGCATAATCCATCGAGATATATATGGTAACATTCTAAATCGTTCAACCATTGGCAGATGAATCAAGTAGTCTTTCAATCTGCCTTCTTCCAGTCATCAACAAATGTGTTCTTTGGCTTGGCATTGTCGTCCTTCGACGGACCGTTTAAATTGATGCAATAAAGTCGATCCTCCACCATTGGCTATAGATTGTTCCATTCCCTCCTCTGAGGATAAACATAAGTGAGTTGATCTTTTTCGTAGCCATGTCGTACCTTCGGTCCTTTCTAACCGATAGCTCTATATCACTTATGTTAGGATTCAAAGATGTGCACAAATGATTTTACGAGAAGCGACCACTGGAAGTCCTACAATAAAGAAGATAACAAAACCATAACCTATTAAGCAAGAGCCAATCACAGATCACACAAGCATATATGTGGTGGCTTCTGTCACGCCCCATAACCAGAATACTGGAGAGCGGGGGCAGACATTGTCAACCCCTGATTTTCAAAAATTAGTTAAACTAGTGTTAATTAATTATTAAATGTCATTATTGGTTTTAAAATAATTTAATATGATTTTAGGAATTTTCTAGAATTTTTAAATAATTTTTAATGAGTTTTAAATACAAAAATATTATTTTGTAATTTATTTAAATGTTTTAAAAGCATTTTTGTAATTTTCTGAATTATTTTAATAGTGTTTTACAATTATTAGAATTGTTGGTATATTAGTTTGTAATTTATTAATTGTTTTAAATATGGAGTGCAATTTCCTAATCTCTAGGGGCCCTATTGCAAATCTACCAACACCCCCCCCCCCCCCCCCGACCGACATCTCCCCCTCTCTCTCCTTTGCTTACCTACTCCCCTGCCCCGACCGACTCACCGCCCTGCCCCCGCCTTTCCCGGCTGCCCCCACCGCCACAAACCCCTATAAAGCTCCCCCTCACTCCCAAGACCCAAACCCTAAACCTAAATCTCCTCCACGACCAACCGCTGCCCTGTTCTTCCCCGACGAACCCCCAAACCCTAGCCCTACTCCGGCGAACGCTGCTCCGCCCCAACTGACGCACGCCACCACCGTCCACCACCATCATAAGGTTCGCCGCAGTGAGGCGAACACGTCGCCACCTCTCCGCCACCGTCCCGACGCCCCAAGCCGCCGCCTCCGCCTTCGAAACTTCGTGGAGAAGTCGGACACGTACGTACCAGTCTGTTTTCGTGTCGGCTGTGTCTCGATTTCACGTGAGAGACTCGCCAGGACACGGGGACTCTCGTCCAGCGTCTCGACACGCGTTCTAGCCTTCGTACGTGTCGTGCATAGCACGGACACGAGAAAATCCTGTGTCCTTAACTGTCTGGACACAGGACAGTTTTATATTTTTTTTATGTATAAACTACCCTAACCTAAATAAAATTAACTAAAGCCCTAACTCTAACACAAGGCACGGGCCGACCCCCTGGCCAGCCCGACCGCACCCGAGACCCGACCCCCCGCTGGGCCGAGTTCGAGCCCCCCCTGCTGTCTTTCCTTTTCTTTTTCTTTTCTTTTTCCTTTTTCTTTTCTTTTGTTATTTATGTATATTTATATATATATATATGTATATACATATATTTGTATATATATAATTATATATACTGTACTTTTGTATATATACTTACTGTTTTTCTTATGATATATGTATATATACTTATTCTCTTGTACTTATTATCTATGTATATATATATATATATATATATATATATAGATATATATATATATATATATATTATATATATATATATATATATGATTATACATATATTTTGTATATATATTTCCTTGTGTATATATATATATATATATAGATATATATATAGATATATATATATATATATATATATATATATATATATATCTATTAATATATATATATTACATATATATATATATACTATTATATTATATGTATACATTATTTTTGTATATATATATATATATATATATATATATATATCTATATATATATAGTATTATATATATATATATATATATATATATATTATATAGTATTTTCTTATATATATATATATATATATATATATATATATATATATATATATATTATATATATATATATATATATATATATTAGTATATATATATAAATAATAGTTGGGTATTTCTTATATGCATAAATATCTCTATATTTATGTATATATATTATTTTTGTATTTCACTTAGCTTAGTACAAATTATTTATAAGATAATATTCATGCTTTTATAGTTACTATGTAAAACTTTACCTTATTAAAATAATATTTATTTTAACTATTACCAAATTTATTTTTATTGTATTTAAATTACTGCAACCATTTGGTGTCCAAGCCTAGCATGGGTATTTGGGCCCAAATGTGTTTTCACACATTCAAGACCTGTACAAGTCATATTGGACTTGATTCATGGCCTTGGGGTCCTGTATTTGAACTTTGGTTCA